>CAUZXS010005659.1:127500-164189 GCA_963585895.1 Sepioteuthis lessoniana | reverse complement strand
GACGACTAATACAGCGTAAACACTCATTTACAAAAGAAAGAAAGAAAGAAAGAAGCCTAAAAAGTGATATAATCATGATTAATAATAATAACACATAACATATATAAGCAAGTATACACACACACACATATATATATATAAAGAGAGAGAGTGACAGAGACAGAGACAGAGACAAAGAGACAGAAACAGAGATAGAGAGAAACAGAGAGAGAGAGAGAGAAAGAGAGAAAGGAGGATATCGTGGAGATAATTTTAAAGAAAATATAATGTTGAATTGTGTGTGTGTGTGTGTGTGCAAGAAGAAAACTGAAATAAAAATGAATGACCATATATTGTGTGGTTTGTATTTCTTTTTATTCATATTTTTTGGTGGATTTGATTCTAAAAAGTACATGTGTAAAGTGTAATACAAAGCCTACACACGGAGATACAAAGAAAGAAAGAGAGAGAAAGAAAGAAAGAAAGAAAGAAAGAAAGAAAGAAGTCCATAAACTTAGATCATCATGAATAAACAGAAGGAAAAAAATGATGGTGAAACAAAGATGTCAACTCCTCTTTTCCCATTGGCTGATTTTCTTTCAGTTGTAAAAGCAACATTCGGCCTCAACTCAGTGCAACTAAATATACATTTTCTTTTGTAATGGCACAGACAGGTTAAAAATGCTTGAAAAGGTAAAAAAAAAGAAATAATTAACAAACCCACATGAAGATGGGAAGATTCCTGAATAGCTTTTACAAAACGAAGTTCTCGGCACAAACCTGATATTCTTTTATTTCACATTCGTTTTTTTTTAGGTTTTTTATATTATTTTTCCCCCTTACTTTTATAGACTCATTTTTGTTTGTTTTAAAGAACTTAGGCGTTGGTCAATATCAAAACAAAGGTGCACGTGTCTTAAGCCTCTTTGGGCCAAAAAGATGGAGAAGTAGACAAGGTGAGCGTGACGGGTGGAGCGAAAGAAATCGTGAGTGATTGAGAGAAGAGACAAAACAAAACAAAAAAGTTCTACCACAGGCCAAAATCGTTGGTGAAAGAAAGATCTTTAGGAGTAGTATGATGAGGGAGCGGTTGGTGTTGTATGATGAGGGAACGGTTGGTGCTGTATGATGAGGGAGCGGTTGGTGTTATTGAAAGATATGATGTTGCAGGGCATTGGTGTAGTCAACAGATTTGCGCAGGTGAAGAAGATGTCTAGAGAAAAAAAACAACTATTAAGTAAGATTACTTAAATTAAAAGAAAAGATGAAAAGGAAAAAATAAGAAATTTTTCAAAGACAATGTTAGGAATAGAAATAAATATTGGAGAAGATAAAGGCAAAGAAAGAAAGAAAGAAAGAAAGAAAGAAAGAATGAAAGAAAGAATAAGTATAATGTAAGTAAAACAGAAATAAATATAGGGTGCTAATAAAATGAATGCATGAAAGAGAATGAGAAATATAAGAAAGAAAGAAAGAAAGAAAAAAAGAAAGAAAGAAAAAAAGAATTGTTTGAAGAGAAATGATAAAAAAGAAAGCAAAAGCTGTGTGAAAACGAAAGAAACTAGGAAATGAAAGAAAAAAACGTGAAAAAAGAAATCGAAAAAAAAAAATTAAAAGAAAGAAAACCAGGAAAAGAAAAAAAAGGGTGAAAAACATGGAATAGAAATCTTAGAATTCAAAAAGAAAGAATTTGTAAAAGAAAAAAATGAAAATGATGCAAAGAATGATCGGAAAAAAAAGCTAAAAAAAAAAAGAAGAAAATACTTTGAATAGAAAAAATTGAAAGAATGAAAAAAAAAAGAATGGATTAAAAAGGAAGGAATGAAGGAAGGAAGGAAGGGAGGGAGGAAGGAAGGAAAAATGAAGGTGAATATCAGTAGGTAACAAAAAGAACAGCTATAGATGTAAGAACTTAAAAGGTAAAAAAAAAATAAAGAGAAACGAAATACAAAGAAACCTAAAAAAAAAAAAAATGAAAAAAAACGTAAAAGAAAGAAGAAAAGAGAAAAATGGAATGAAGATTAACAAAAGAAAAAAAATAATTTGAAGCAAACATTCAAAAAAATGATAAGAAAATCTAAACAAAATAATAACAAAGAAATAAAAAAGAAAAAATATAGAAATAAAGAAAAAAATCAGAGCAATAAAAGAAAATAGAAAAATACGAAGAAACGGAAAAAGTTAACAAAAAAGAAAAAAGAAAAGAAAACAGAAAAAAAACAAAATAAGAAAAAAAACCTAAAAATTTTCAAAAATAAAAACCACAAAAAGTATAAAAGCACCGATAATGAACCAAGAAAGATCACTTTCATTGACCTACTCGTTCAAAAGCATTATTTCGCACAAGATCACCAAAGTTAAGCAATTAGGAACTGCTTAAGTATTGGTATGAGTGACTCTAAATAGATTGGAGGAGCTATAGTAAGGCCTGTCTTGCAGACAAAAGCTACCTTTAGGATAGATATGGACTCTGTTATCACATCAGCTCTGGCTTGAATTTTACCACAACTGTTCTTCTACGGGGATGGCACTAAATAAGCCACAAAGGTTGATAAGTGCATATACTACATTTATCTTAAGCAAAGCGCACGTGTGCTCAGATCCATGTCAGAAATGCGTATCTAAATTTGAATAATCCCGTTAATTTTAGTAAATTTTATGGTAGGAAAATAATGAAAACTTCCTGTACAATAATTTTATGGTAGTAAAATAATGAAAACTTCCTGTACAAAGATATTTAGAGGTGAGCTTAGCGTAACTGTTATCGTCGTAGGCATTGGATTCTGAGAATCTAATTCAAATACTGGACGAGGACGTTTACAGAAATTTTCTTGAACCCATCTCTTCTTCCCCAGCAATCGGTAAATCAAACTAAACCAAACAAAAGTCATCCATTACGGTCAATGAAAAGCATTGGTTCAATAACAGTTAAGCTATGATGAGCGTGTTTAATAATCGGATGAGTGAATATTTAAGTAACAACAGATACTGCAAGCAATTTGAGCCGGACTTAGGTAGAGTGTTCACCAAGGTAACGGGAGACCGGGGTTCAATCCCAGGTCGAGTCATACCAAAGACTTAAAAAATAATACTTGATGCGTAGTACATTCAATAAGTTTCAAGACTTTTTTGTACAGGCATTTAAGATTGACGTAGACTCTTGAAAATTCAGTATCTTATTGCTATACATCTTATGAGATGACTGACCAATTTTTATGATTTCAGGTTCAAATCAACAGCTACAGCTGCAATTGGAATACACCCTACTAAAGTCTGATTGTCACAGCTGGTGAATTTCAAAAATGCAATCTGGACATGAGGACACTTAAGAAGAACCATATGCAATAAAAATTGTGTTTTAAACTTGGAAAAAATGATTCCACTGAAACGTATCGAATGCTTCATTCGGGCATCAGTTTTTGAGAGGCATAAGAGATTCAAGGAAGGCAGGGAGTCTATGAGGGAGGATGAGAGGTGTGGGAGGAGTAAGGAAGTCAATAGACCACGGTTGATTCGCCAAATGTTAGGGTTAGGGTTACTATGTCGATGTTTTAAGGGAGTTGAGGAATAGATTCCTAGGGAAGAGGCCAGCACTCTTCAAATCGGGTTAGTGGCATTTCCACCAGGACAATGCACCAGTCCACAACTCCATCCTTGTCACAGACTATTTCACCAAAATGGGCATCAAGACAGTTCCCTACCCTTCCTATAGTCTAAACCTTGCTCCGTGTGACTTTTACTTATTCCCCAAGCTCAGAGGCTGTCGTTATGAAACAATTGAGGAGATGAAAGAGACGGTGACAGAGGCCATTGACACGCTCACACAAGAGGACTTTCATAGAGCCTTGCAGAAATTGTTGGAACGGTAAAACAAGTGCATTGCAGCCGGAGGAGATTATTTCGAAGGGGACTAGAGTTTCATGTGTGTACTGTCAATAAAAGTGCCCATACGAAAAAAGTCTGGAAACTTATCGTATGCCCCTCGTACTTCCTTCCTTAACACTCAGCAATAAAAGGTACGTATCAAGGGTAAAGTGGAACAATCCAGGGAAAGGAGTAGCGCCCTGCCTTACACTTCGGTGTTGTAGCTAATGAAAAGGGAGCCTTCTGGTCGCCCTCGACTACAGTTGCCAACTTTACTACAATATATAGCTTTCTATGATAGACGCTTAGATTCAGCTCTATATTATATATTAGAAAAAGACTATTCTAATTTGATAATTTTTGCGAAATGTTTTTCTGTCTTTAAACTATCGTAAGCGATAAACCGTATTAAGTAGTGATGAAGTTACACAAATTATAATCTTAAAGAGACCGGTAAATGACATCTCGACTTTACTAGCAGTGTACATCTTTAGAATGGTTAAATTCCGCTCTGTTAGCGAAGCTTAAGATCCGCCCACTCTATCCCCTGTCTAGGGATAGAATCACTTTCTTTAAATCTAATGTCCACGTTATTCCACGAAACAACCGCTTGGGATGAGGCTCTAGTTTTAGAGCGAAGATTACCCCTGACCTGGGGAGGTGGTACCTGTTAGGGTCACATTTATGAGTCAAAAAGATATGTTTGAAAATGATTTATATTGAATACGTGAAAGCATTAATTTCACATTGTGCTAATACGTTAAAAAAACCTAACCCAACTAATCTCTCTCCAACGATGAGTAGATAGTAGGATAGACTGTTTCTTTAATGTTGGCATGGCAACCGGTCTAGCAGAAGTAAAAACTGTGATTTCAAACCTGTTAAACTCTGCTTTA
Organism: Sepioteuthis lessoniana; assembly: GCA_963585895.1. Lineage (NCBI taxonomy): Eukaryota > Metazoa > Mollusca > Cephalopoda > Myopsida > Loliginidae > Sepioteuthis > Sepioteuthis lessoniana. The sequence goes on along the minus strand of CAUZXS010005659.1, from coordinate 159,450 downwards.
AAAAATGACATTGTGTCGCATCCTGCTCATGCGCAGTGGGTATAAATATAAATAACTGTGACCAAAATAGTTGAATTAGATAAAAAATAATTGATATCATAACTGTACGCCGTACTTACATTTCAACTGCGTGCTTATGCTGAACTGAATTGCTTGAAATGGAAAGATTTTTTCTTTTCTTTTTTTACAGTAAAACTGTACTTACAATAAACAGAATTGTAATATATATAGAACAGTTTTGACAAAAATAAATAAAAATGGATTTGGCGTTAAATAACCTAAAAGATTGATATGCCATAAAACCTAAACAAACAAACCAAACCAGAACTGTACGAACAGATGATCGTTAATAGATAAATAATTGCAATTTGAAAAATGCAGTGAACCATTCGATTTCACACACAAACATTTTGGAAATAATCAAAATCACCCAATAACTTGATTTGCCGCTAAACAAACCAAATTAAAACATTAAATTTAACTTGCTAGATTGTTAAAGAGAACATATACTACATTTATCTTAAGCAAAACGCACCTATGCCCTAATCCAAGTCAGTAATGCCTATCTAACCTTGAATAATCCCGTTAATTTTAGGGGTAATTTGGTATCAAAATAATGAAAACTTCCTGTACAAAGATATTTAGAGGTGAGCTTAGCGTAACTATTATCGTCGTAGGCATTGAATTCTGAGAATCAAGTTCAAATACTGGACGAGGACGTTTACACTAATATTCTTGAACCCATCTCTTCTTCCCCAGCAATCGGTAAATAATCGGGCAAACTGGGTTCTTTAGGTTTATAAAGCCAACTAATTCAGGAGATAGAAAATTCTGAATTTAAACACGCTTTACTCAACTTAAAAAAATGACCTCGAGACAATACACATACACAATCACACACACACACACACATATATATATATATATATATATATATATATATATATATATATATATATATATATATATATATACTGCACAAAAGATTTAATCTTTTGTTGCGTCCTAGCCGTGCGCAGAGGGGTTGGGTAAATTCATACTCTGCTAAAAAATGACTTTGTGTCGCATCCTACTCGTGGTGGGAAGTCTGAATAAATCCATACATAGATATTCATTGTGACCTCGCGCAATGAGATTCATGAAGCACTTTGTGCGGAACAAACTCGTGGAGACAGTAACTAATGCTGTCAGAAAATATATCTTTGAGCTCAATGCAGAGAATCTATAAAGCTTTGTTTTATCTGGTACCCTAACCTCGGGTGTCTAACAGTACCACAATTAGCTACAAGTGTGTAAGCATGGTTTAGTATAGGCATCGTTCCAGTATCTATTTCTAATTAAGAAGAGCATAACGAAAGAAATGACCTGCAGTGATTATTTAATAAGTTCTTTGGCCCTTGACTAACAGAGTAAATGTCCCACCAGAAGTTAATTAGCTGTCTCCGGACAAAGACAATCTTCTAATTGAGATATCGTACAGGTCAGTAAATATCATCAATCACAGATTTATAGATATTGTTTGGGTCAGATGATAGGGGCTTACCGTAATAAACGCTGGGAACCTAATTCTGATTTAAGCTGAATTTGCTTAAGACACTAATGTCTTTTTTTTTGCAGTAAAAAAGGCTGTTATTCACTTCTCCCTGTATCTAGTCTTACTGTCGCTCAAATATAATGGTATTCACTCAAACACCCTACCACAAGCAGGAGATGACACAAGGTCATTTTCACGGCGGATTAAAGCAGATTTGAGTTTAGAGACTTCCTTCTATTTGACTTGTTGCTTAACCGAGATGAAAGAACGCTGTCTGCCCTTTTATTTACCCATAGGTTGGAAGAGTCCACGAAGTGTAAGTGATAACGTTCTGAGTGAGTTCGAACTCCTGTCACGTTATTGCATTCACTTTCGGGCTAAAACTTCAATATGCCAACAACAACTGGTTAAATAGTACAACTACTATTCTACAAAGATTGCTTTTGCATTAAATAAGCTGCGAAGGTTGATATGCCATTAAAACAAGGTAACTATATGTAATCTGTTTACCCATAGCTTGAGAAGAATACATGGATCCGGGATTTACTTAAGGGCATTACAGTAAAGTTAAAATCAACCAACCTAGTGAAGGAATCAAATTCGAGTCATCGATTCCACTTCCTTCGACGATATCCGTTACGCCAGGTGCATTTCCATAAAAATGTTTTGGGGTACAGTTACACCACAATATCAAAGAGAGAAGGAATGGCTGATATATCTATTTTCTGGCTTTATGGTGAAGACAGGAAATATATATATATATATATATATATATATATTGTCATCCACAGAAAGACTGTTTCGTTGTATCACAACTCTTCAGTGTGGCTAGACTCGTAGGACGCTTAAAGCTGAGATCGAAACCCGCCCAACTTTGCGTTAGACTTAGTATCAGACCGCTCAGCCAATAGGTGTACCGCGTCAGCTAGGGAATTATTAGATATTAATTAGCACTGTAGCAGCAGCGTTCGTTTGTTTACATTTTATACCTTACCGGATAAGTATCGTTTTGTTTGAGGGTTATTCTGGAAAGGACGCTCTAATCTATAGTGTGTGGTTATTTGCGCGGCTTTATCAAGCCCTTTCCATCGTGATTCACACTGCAGCAGGTAAATAAACGATCATCCTCTGTGTCTACTTGGTCCGATGATCGTATTGGCGAGAAACTGTTACCAAGCCTCGGTTTACGCTTTTCAAACTTTTATATTCATCACCCGAATTAGTTTAAAATTTACGAATGAGATGCTATATAAAAACACGAAAGTAAAAGTCGACTCACCGGATGGCGACACAGAATTCTTCGACATTATAGTAGGTGTGCTGCAAGGCGATAAATTAGGCCCATACCTGTTAATTATCTGCCTAAACTACGTACTTAGATCGTCTGTAGATTAAATGAAAGAAAACGGTTTTAAACTGGCAAAGAAAAGAAGCAGAAGATACCACGCACAAACTATTATGGACGTGGATTACGCCGATGACATAGCGCTTCCAGCTACACACACCTTGGAGGAATCCCTGCTACAAAGTCTGGAATGAGCAGCAGGTGGCGTAGGCCTCCATGTCAACGCAGACAAAACAGAATACATGTGCTTTTATAAAAGAGGCGACATCTCCACACTAAAGGGTGGTCCTCTGAAACTAGTGGACACGTTCATCTACCGCGGAAGCGGCGTCTCATCAACCGAGAATGACATCAACACACGACTAGCAAAGGCATGGAAAGCTATCAATAGGCTATTGGTCATATGGAAGTCAGACCTGACTGATAAGATAAACATAGTTTTTTTCCAAGCAGTGGTCGTGTCGATACTGCTATATGGATGCATCAAATGGACGCTAACTAAACGGAAAAAAGCTTGGCGGGAATTGTACAAGAATGCTGCGAGCTATATTGAACAAATCCTGGAGGCAACACCCGACAAAAGAGCAGCCGTATTGTCACCTATCACCCATCACGAAAACTATCCAAATTAGACGAACCAGCCATGCAGGACACTGCTGAAGAAGTAAGGACGAACTTATAAGCGATATATTCTTGTGGACTCCTTCACATGGACAAGCAAAAGCAGAGCAACCAGCTAGAACCTATCAACAACAGCTCTGTGCCGATACAGGATGTAGCCTGGAAGACCTACCAGGAGCGATGGACGACAGAGACGTTTAGCCAGAGAGAGTTTGAGACATCTGTGCTATCAGCGGGACATGGTGATGATGGGTTACATAGGAGTTAATTTTATAAGCATTCTCATTGTCAAGGTATTGGCATAAAAAGAGTGAAATGTTCGGTGTTATATAATCACCCAGCATCATAAATTGCCAGGGTTATGGATATGGTTGAAGAGCAAAAAAAGCAGCCATTCATGCATTGTGGGAAGCTGGTAAGATACAGAACGAAATAGCTACCCGGGTGAGATGATCTCCGTCTGAAAACACGATAAACCTGTTTAAAACGGTCTAACTGCGATTCCAAAACTAAGACGAAAGTCGCCTGAATAGGATCCCTATTTCCAATCGTTTGGCTAATTATAACGAAATTTCCAAAACTTGTCGTGATGTTGGTGTGGCTATTTTTTAATCAACAATCCAGTTGAGACTCTATCAGCTTGGATATGACAACAGGATACCGATTTCGAAGCCACTAATAACATTCGAACAGAAAAGTTCAATATTGGCAAAGGGATCATCAAATTGATCTGATCATCAATGGCATCAGGTCATCTTCAGTGATAAATCAAGATTCTGTATGTTATTTGGTGATTGCAGCTTCCATGTCTGCAGAAATTCATACAGAAAATATGATCTCAAATGCGTGAAATTCCCTCTGTTGGTAATGGTTTGGGGTTGTATGTCTGCCATTGGGATCGGAAAGATCTGTTAATTGAAAAGATTGAATAATGCTGCTGTCTATCAGATATCAGATTCAGTGAGGGCAAATTTGGGGACAATGAATTCATCTTCTAACATGACCATGCTCCACTCCACACAGTGAAATCTACAAAAGAATAGGACAAGCAAAAGACGATGCGTGCTTTTAAATGACCTGAAAATTGCCCAGATGCAAATCCATTAAAATTCGGGGGTGGGGTTATCTTGAAGAGATTTTGAAGAATTGACGCTGATATTTTCGAATTACATTTTGGCAAAACAACTTTTGCACACTTATAATATATATATATATATATATATATATATATATATATATATATATATATATATTACCCTTTGTCTTTCTTCTTCTACTTCGTTTTCTTCTTCTTCTTCTTCTTCTTCTTCTTCTTATTATTATTATTATTTGTTGTAGTAGTAGAAGTAGTAGTAGTTGTAGAAAATTTATTGTCTTTAGTTTTTTAACACTCAATTCATACATTCTGCGAAATAATTCAGAAGAACACGTCCTGCACGAAGATCAAGTTCAACATCATTGTCTGAAAATCACGACTAACGTAAAACTATAGTTGTAATTAATTCATTTTTTCTGTTGATATTTATGAGTAAGTTACTGCGTAGTAGTGGCTAACGTCCTGGACTGTGACGTTATTGTAAGTGAATTCAAACTCCTACCGTTCGTTTGCGAAGGAGTTTCGGACTAATACTCTTGGAAAATTCATGAAGTCCCTTATCCCTCACGCAGTGGTTTAATAGAACCACTACTGTACCTTTACAGGGGTGGCAATTGCATTAAATATCCCGTGAAGGTTGATATAGAACTAAAAACAAAAGAAATCAAACAAAATTTTGATATTTGAGAATTAAATTGATATTACAGATATATTTTTTCTGTGGGTGTTTCTATACATATTCTTATAGCCATACATTGTGCCCTACGTTAGAATTATATGAAACATTTCAAATGTTCTATAAATGAAATATTCCAATATATCAGCTCAGAACATTAATTTTTAAAACTTTATATATATATAAAGTTGTATAAGTTAGAATTATATGAAACATTTCATATATTCTATAAATGAAATATTCCAAACACGTTATCTCAGAACATTAATTTATACAACTATATATATATATATATTGTCATCCACAGACAGACTGTTTCGTTCTATCAGAACTCTTCAGTGTGGCTAGACCCGCAGAACGCTCGAAGCCGGTATCGAAACCCGTCCAACTTTACGTTAGACTAAGGCTTCAGACCCCACGGCTACAAGCGGACTACGTTGGCTAAGGGAATTTTAAGGTATTTATTTTTAGCAACAGCAGCAGCAGCCTTTGTTTACATTTTTTAATACCCTATCGGCTATCAGAGTGCTCAATTCTTACGAAGAGCTTTGCATTACGCTAGGGGCGGCCAGCAATTCCTTCGCCAGAGTGGTTAGAATTATATGAAACATTTCATATATTCTATAAATGAAATATTCCAAACACATCATCTCAGAACATTAATTTATACAACTTGAAACCGACCATTGGCCTCATGAGTTGAGTGTTCGGGAGATCGAGGTTCAATCACAGAATTAGTCAAACGAAAAACTCAACAAATGGTACTTGATACCATCTTGCTTATCACTATAAAGCAATGATAAAGGGTAAAGTTGATTAATTATTGAATCTGCTATTATTTCAACATCTAATACAATCAAACAAAGATTAGGTAAGGTTCAATTAGCACCAATTTTGGTCGACAATTGAATATCAACATCATCTAAACAAAATGCTTTGTGTTGTTACTACGATTATATCGTGCATCCTTATTGATGCATCGGGATGTGTCATCAGTGATGTTTCATTTGGGTATATGGGGGTGGTTAGCGGCTTGTAACGTCAGACCCACTCACCAGAACGACCCAGTTGGCATTGATCTTACGCCACGGCAGCTAAACTGCGTATCTTTCACACAAAGAAAATGACTGCAGAAATGGTTCTATTTATGGGTATCACTTGAAGATTTTGGCAACTGCCAATAAAACCTTGACTTCTTTGATGACTGCTGAAGTTTTCCTTTAAAAGTGGGAGGCCATTTTGCTTTTGTTTTCCCTGCCGCGATGACGTCGTTATTCGGTTATTTGTCCAATCCGGTATGTATTTTCCCTCCCTCCCCGAATATAAGGTAAACACTTTTTTTTTTCATTTTAGATTTAATTACGTTTGATAATACTATAATAAATACCGAAACATGTCCGAATTTTAATATCTTTTTCTTTTCTCTCCTGATTGTCTCATATTTATTCTCTTATATATATATATATATATAAGAGCATAGATTATCAAGCAAGTTTCCTAAATTATTTCTAATGTAACAAAGTAGTCTATAGTTACGATCTATTAATTTAATGAGATTCGAGGATCATTAAATAAGTTTCCAGACATTTTTCGTATGGGCACTTTTATTGATAGTACACATTTAAAACTCTAGTCCCCTTCGAAGTAATCTCCTCCGGTTGCAATGCACTTGTTCTACCGTTCCAACAACTTCGGCAACTTCTATGGAAGTCCTCTTGTGTGAGCGTGTCAATGACTTTCGTCACAGCCTCTTTCATCGCCTCAATTCTCTCATAAAGACAGCCCCAGGAATAACCAAAAGTCACAGGGAGCTAGGTCTGGACTATAGGAGGGATAAGGAACTGTCTTGATGCCTATCTAGGTCAAATAGTCTGTGACAAGGATGGAGTTGTGGACTGGTGCATTGTCCTGGTGGAAATGCCACTGATTCGATTTGAAGAGTGCTGGCCTCTTCCCAAGGAATCTCTTCCTGAACTCCCTTAAAACCTTGACATAGTAACGCTAACCCTAACCCTTCAGCCAATCAACTGTGGTCTATTGACTTCCTTACTCCTCCCACACCTCTCATCGTCCCTCACAGACTGCTAGCCTTCATTGAATCTCTTATGCCACTCAAAAACTGATGCTCGATTCATGCAAGATACTCCAAAAGCAGTCTGAAGCATTCCATACGTTTCTGTGGAATTTTTACAACTTTAAAACAGAATTTTATTGCGTATTGTTCTAAAGTGACCTCACGTCCAGGTTGCATTTTTGAAATTCACCAGGTGTGACAATCAGGCTTTAGTAGGGTGTATTCCAATTGCTAGTGTAGCTGTTCATTTGAACCTAAAATCATAAATATTGGTCAGTTATCTCATACGATGTATAGCAAAAACACTGAATTTTCAAGAGTCTACAACAATTTTAAATGCCTGTACAAAAAAGTCTGGAGACTTATTGAAGGCACCACCTACATCTAAGAACTACAATTTTCTTTGACAGCTGCTTTGCCGTGTAGGCAATTTGCACAGCAATATTTATCCATTCCAAAATTGAAGAAATTAAGAATTCACCGTTCTATTAGAGTCAAAATCAATCACATTATCACCAGTAGATGACACGATAAATTTGGTTATAGGTTATAAATTTTTGAATGTTTACAGATTTAACGAATATTGGCAATGAAGTAGTTGTCCTAATAAACAAATGTTCACACAATCCTTCAGTACAGTTTCAAGAGTCCATTGTAGGAAGATACAAACTGAGGAAAAATATACTATCAATAAGTTCTTTTCATTCAGAGTGAAAGAACCCTGGAAAAACCTCACAGGAAAAATCATCTCTTCAACAATATTCTTGGATTCACCAAACAAAGACATTCCGAATCAACATAAACTTTAGGGCTATTATTCCGTTAGAACGAATATAACGTTAGTTTTTAGAGTATATATTATAAATTGAAAAAACTGCCAACAGAAATTCAATTTTCAACCAAACTGCCATAATTTCCTAGAACCCCATTTCATTTGCCAACAATGTTATAGATTATACGATTGTAAAAGTTTTCAGGATTCGATGCAAAATATAAGACTAATTCGTGTTTATCTTCTACGCTTGATACCAACTTAAGATCATCCAGACAATCCAGTAATTGTTTGTTCTGAATCATTGCTTACACGACACAGTCAGTTAGCTTATTTGACAGGCTTCTAACTAACAATAAATGGATCTTTTATCTTAACGCTTAATGCCTTCGTCAGTGGATCCGTCGAGGAAACAGAACTGATTAACAAACAAGAGGTAGATGTTGAATCCTATTGAATATTTGTAAAGAGATACTAAAAATATCCTCCATTGCTGTTATATAATAATAAAATATTCACCCCAAATTTCTACTGCAATTAACTTCGTCGTTTAAAACAATTTTGGACAAAAATTTCCCTTTTTTGGCAACAGAAATGTAGCCATCTTCCATCATGATTATTCCCGTCCACACACATCTCATTCGACTAAAAATCTCTTAGAGAAGCTAGGTTTGGAGAAACTACTTGATCCTCCAAAATTACACTTCTGATTATCACTTGTTTAGGAGATTACAGAATTATTAGGAGGGTCTTATGTTGACATAGGTTAAACTCAAATTGATTTCAAATTTGCATCAAAACGTAAAGAATTTTCAAGCGTTGAATCTATATGATAGCGGAAAAATGGAATGAGATTCTAGGAAATAATGGATATTATGCTAATGATTAGATATTTCTATAGGCATAACGTTTTCCGTTATAATATATACTCTAAACTCTAATCCCGCCCGATATATGAACTATACGAATAGAACGAATGATTTGAGAGTAACGTCCGATATTGAATGTAGTTCCTCACATCAAATACAACATTGGTGTAGTAGAGAGAGTTTAACGAAGAGCTGCGGGTATAGTCCATTGTAGAAAGATCCTCTATACTAAAAATAGATAGGAAACTCTTGAATTCAAAACAATAAAAATTGGTTTGACATACACAAATTTTTCCACATTCGTCCTAATAAAAAATTGTTTGTAACATCCTTCAGTACGTCTATGTGAGTCTCAAGCAGAGAGTGCAAATCAAGAAAACAGATGCAATCAGTAAGCACTTTTCATTCAGAGAGATAAGACCATGAAAAACAATCTTCGAAGAACTATCTCTTCGAAATAAATAAATTCCAAGATTCCCTCAAAGCAAGGTCAAATTATTCTTCAATTTGATGATATGAAAAAAATGTAAACAAGAGTTGTAGCTGTCACAGAGTCCAGAATAAATAGTTACACTTGCAGAGACATGGGAAAGACAACAGGATGTCCGTGATTGAAAGACGAGAGTTAGAAATTCAGACCGCGTAACTGGAACTGGAGTGTCACACACACACACACACACACACACACACACACACACACACACACACACACACACACACACACACACACACACATACCCTTAACGGGTCCATATGATTGGTGGATACAGATCACATGATATGGAAGTAAGTTAGAGAAGAGGCAGATTTTACCAGACTTCCAGCCTTAACAATCACGAAAATGGTCAATGGAGCGACAATTACAAAAGAGTGATTAATCTAATCGGTGGAGTTGACCGTTCATATAGATTTTCGCGAATATTTGTAAACCCACTTCAACAGTGCCGGCCTGAAGAATGAATAAAGTCGGACAATAATTATCTAAAGTTGCTTGTGTGCCGCTTTACCTCATGACGTAAGATCAGCAAGTTACTATGATGATTCCCAGCTTTAAAGTACTGCTCGAAAACTGGTGACAAACAAACAAACCATGCAACAATCGTCCAATTATATACGACTGAATGGATCTCCGCAATTTTATTACTTCACTTTCACAATTCATGCTTTCGCTCCCAATAGCTCAAATCGACCATCTGGTAATATTTTTTACCCGCGAAATTCTCATATTGATTTCTAAGGGTCGATATCGACTACTTTGGAGGTTCCCGATCACTTGGCTTCTGATCAATTGGCTCCGGTAAGCAAGTAGGAAAGAACATAATTATGTGATTAAAAGTATGACGTCAGGAATAATCTTCTGCATACCTAAAAATGTGCTTACTCTCTCATGAGTGTTAGTCATTATCATCGAATGTCGATTGCCTGGCATGTTTCTATTCATTAAATGGACAATAGAGCTTTCCATTTTTTCTATTTATTTATCCAACGCGAAAACATGATTAAATGGTGGTAATAAAAACAGTTATCGATCACATCAAATTCAAAATAGTGATTGCCTTGCAGCTAATCGAACCTGTGAAAGTGCCTCTCCCCATACCAGTCACACCCGACTCTCCAAATAGAAATCCCCCTACCCAATCCCCTCTATCATTCTAATACACCCCTTCCACTAACCACGTTTAATCTCACCCAGGGACTTAACACTTTCTTGTAAAGATGATAATATCCGATCAGTAAGGATATGCCAATGGGGATAATGAGAGTTGGGGAGTAGATTGGGCAGCATGCTTTGATCAAACAGTCCCGGAGACAATCTGATAGCTGAATTGATTTTAAGATACGGTTTAGAACTATTCTTCTAGATTTTTTTCTTTTTTTTTTTTTTTTTTTTTTTTTGGTTTAATTGCTATTTTGATATTTACCAAACTCTACATTGTGCCGTACAAGTCTAAATAAAAAAAATTGCCCTGTCGGCGGGGTTTAAAATAAACTCTCAGTATTCTCTTCAGACGGGTAGGAACCCCTCGCACTCTCAAAAGGGATTTTCCTGGCTATAACACTGAATTACATCAGGTGGTGAGGCTCTAGTTCTGGGGCTTAGTGGAGAGTAGAATACTCTTTGATTACCATTACTCCCAGTTTCTCACTGACAAGGAGTGGTAGTATCTGTTAGGGTCCTATCTATAGATCAAATAGATCTGTTTGCAATTTTTTGGATTCGATTAGAATATGCGATTTATAAACGTGTGCAAAAATGCCAAAAGAAACCGCAGAAAAAATTCAAATATGAACGTGCAATGTATACAGTCGCCTAACGTAAAATTGATCAATCAATCAATCGATCTCTGCTGAAGGATTATTAACAGGAATATTTGATAATTGTGTATAGATTATATGTATAAAGAATAGCTCCTTGAAACCGGGCATTGGCCGATTGAATTAAATGTTCGGGAGACCGAGGTTCAATCCAAGGTAGAACCATACCAAAAACTCAACAGATGGTACTTGATGCCAAGTCACTTAGCACTATAAGGTAAGGATCAAGGGTAAATTAGAGCAATCTAGGGAATGGAGTAGCACCCTCCCCTACATCCTAGTGTAGTAGCTATTGAAAAGGGAGCCTTTGTGTCACCCTCGACTAAGGTTGCTAAATTTACTTATAATTGTTAATTGAAAGCATATTGTATGAAAACAAATAGCTACCATTAAAAGAAAACAATCACTTGAAATCATGTCATCATTCGCAATAGAGTGGAATGATAGAAACCATAAAACTGATGCGTTTTTTGTCTTAGATAATTGTATTTACGTGGACCCAAAATCGGTACACAGAAGGAAAACACGGAACAAGGTTTAGAGATAAGAAAGATATATTAACAAAAGTTACAAAGGATAGTGTCCAATATTGGTAGTCGTACTGCTAGTACTCTTGTACTACTGCTACTACTACTGCCGTTTTAGGATATTACTCATCATCATCATGTCGAGCTGGTAGCACGGATATCCCTAACCCTCTCTCGCCACTCCTCCCTATCGTTCATCGCCCTATGCAGGTCATCAGGACAATATCCTGTATCCTCACATAGCTGCTGAATGTATGTTCGTGCTGGTCGTCCCACTTTTGCACGGCCATGTGTGGAGGTCCATAAGAGTACATCTCTTATGAATTCGTCCCTGCTTCTCCAGCAGTGTCCTGCATGTCTGGTTCGTCTAACTTGAATAGTTTTCGTGATAGGGGGCAGGTGGCCGTACAGTTGGTGTCTTGTGGGGTGTTGCCGCCAGGACTTGTTCAGGATTGCACGCAGCATTCTTGTGTAATTGCCATCTAGCTTCTTCTCCAGCCGTTTTGTTAGCGTCCATCTAGTGCACCCATATAGCAGTATCGGTGTGACTGCTGCCTGGAAGAAACTGCGTTTCATTTTATCGGTTAGGTCTGATTTCCATATAATCGATAGCCTATTGATAGCTGTCCATGCTTTCGTTAACCTCGTTTCGATGTCCTTTTCGGTTGATTCGACGCTTCTTCCTAGGTACGTGAATTTGTCTACTAGTTTAAGAGGGGTTCCTTCTAGAGTGGAGATGTCCCCCGTTTGATTATAGCACATATATTCCGTTTTGTGTGCATTAACATAGAGGCCTATGCCTGCGGCTGCTCGTTCTAAACTATGCAGTTGTGTTTCGGCTTGGTCGGGTGTATTTGCCTGTATCGCTATGTCATCGGCGTAGTCTGCGTCGGTAATTGTTTTTGTGGGGTACCTTCTGCTTCTTTTCTTCGTCAGCTCGAAGCCATTCTCTCTGATTTTGTCAATCGATGTTCTAAGTACTACGCTAGTAATATAGTGCTGGAAGAGTTTATGATGCAGGTAAGTTTCGGTCTCACAACATGTATAATATGAAAAAGTCTTATATGAAAAGAAAATGTCGAAACAACGAGAGAAATTTTGTCTGCAAATTATTTGCATTAGATAGAAATAGTTTATTTCTTATGACTATATGCAAAATAAAAACAAAAAAAAATACACTGGGTAGAATTTTCTAACATCTCGATCTAAAATAACCCCAAATTGGTTGACATGTCGCTAAAATAAACCAATCATAAATCAAGACAATCAGAGAAGAAAAGATTGTGTAGCGTCAATTTTTGAAAAAAATCTTTTTATTATGGGATAAAACAATGAATATATTGACCAAGGGAAAAGACAGAAATATTTCAACAGTTAGGCTAATTCCTAATTGACTGAATGATTGATTTTAGTGGCATGTCAACTCGTCTAAGGTTATTTTATACCTATAGGTTAGGGAATAGTGTTCTTAATTCATTCATAGAGATTTTTTTGTGTAGTTATTTCTTAAGAGATTTATTTACGTAGATATATGATATCAAGTATCCTGATCTAATCCAAACAATTTACACACCGTTGTAGGTTTTTCAAATATTCCGGTCAAATACAAATAACCATATATTATAAAATAATTACACAATTACATTATTTCAGGTAATTAATAAAAATAATCTTTTATAAACAATAATTGCTTCGAGTAACTATTCTTAATACAAATAATTCAAAGTTATTTGATATCAAGTATTCCTATCAAATACAAATGATTTATAAACAGATCTGATCGGATCAGAACAGGTACTACCAGTCCTGTTCTAATTTGAGCAAGGATTAATGGAAATGAAGATGGACTTCTTACTACTCTGATCTCCTGAGTCAATGTTAGATACTGTTTTGTTTCATGCCCAGGACACTCATTTGACGAATACTACCCTCTCGCTGCAAGGGATACAGGTAGAGTATTCAAAGCTCCACCGAGAGGGCTGACCAACTCGGTGTCAAGTAGAATTTCCTGCCTACATACAGAATCAATATTCAATATACCGTGGTTTTAATCTAGATTCGAATACTGACCCATAGATCTCATCGAAATATGCCACTATCTTAACTAATAAACATGTTCTTCATTGTTCTTTTGGTTTCTTTGTTTTTAGCTTTTTCTTTGTTTATTTCTCATCGTTAAATTATTTTTCTATCTTTTCCCCATCGTTCTTCTCTGCTTTATGATTGTACGCATTTTGGCTTATGGGCTGCTTCCATTTGATACTGAAAGCGCATTGATTATGCACACTCGCCACCAGAGGGTTTCCAGCAAATTAACACCGAAAGGAATGAAAAACGCAAAAGAGGGGGGTCAAGCAGCGTCTATTAATTAGAACAGTTTACGCACAGTGAAATAAAACTGATTCTGATCTCAACTTCGAGGGAATATCTGTTCGTTTTAATAGAATGCAAGCATATCAGCTAACGCCCAAATCCTGTTACATTTCTTTAAAAACCTTAAATATTTTCACTTCGTATATTTAGCGTATAAACAAAAACACGCACACATACACACATACACATACACACACACACACACACACACACACACACATATATATATATATATATATATATATATATATATATATATATATATATATATAGGCAGCTCACATAGTGTAATAGTTAGAAAGTTAGATGAGCACATACCGTATTTGACGGCATATATGTCCCACTTTTTTTTTTTACTGAAAATATATTTTTAACTCCCTTGTGTGTCTTATATGCCATATGTACGCTTAAGATTCGCAATAGACGGTCGAAATTAGCTACCTGGTAAATCCTGTTAGCTTCAGGGCACCTCTGGTGGTGTAACGGTTAGCAAACTAGACTAGCAAACCTACACGAGTGAGTTCGAGTCTCATTGGGCGCCCTATTCATTCGGCCTTGTGCCACATCTAAGCAAAGCTCTTTGTAAATTAAAATCCTGTTAGCTTCGACTTTAGAGTAACTTTCAGACACAGGCTACTATGCAAATTAAAAGAGTTATCATTGCTAATATTCATTATATTAATTTCATCACGTTTAATATGAGCATTTTGTTTCATTAAATTCTTTCTTGATTTCCCTGCCGAAATCGGAGTTCGTCTGATAAGCCGTCAAATGCGATAATTGTTTGTTTGTTCGTTTCTCTCTGCGAGTGCCGGTACTTCTAGTTTTATTTCAGAATAAACTAAGTTGAATAAATAATTATATACATACACAAATATACATGCATACATGTAAACGTGCACGTACGCAATCACACACACACACACACACACACCTGTTTTATTAAAAGTGCACCCACCTTCATTAATCGATTACTACACATTCTTCCGGAAATCCTTTTTATTGGTTAAATCTTTCAACACCGAATCTGATTGGTCTGAAAAGTCGTTTACCGTACTCTTTGATATCATGGTCCATCTTAGAACAGAAAGCAAATTACTTCATTATCTCTGGAAATCAAAAAGCTTGGGAGTAACGGTCTTAAACCTTATGATGTAAAAAAACAAAAACATTTAGGACTTTTATTGCAAAGATTAACCAGAATAATTATAATTTCCTAATCAAACCTGTTCAGGTTCTAAAAAACTTAAAATTGGGCCCAATCAGCTGGGGGAGGAGGAGGAGCTGCAGAAACACCGACTGCACTTCTGCTGAGGGTAAAACTCCCCCAGCGAGTGTCCTGTTTATGACACTAAACAATCTGACAGGGCACCTCGGGTAGTGTAATGGTTAGCAAGCTTGACAAGCAAACCTGCAAGAATGAGTTCGAATCTCATTGGGAGCCCCATTCAATCGGCCTTGTGCTACATCGAAGCAAAGAGCTTCGTAAATTATAACACTAAACAATCTGACAGTAAGGCTACGGTGATGTTAGGGCTTTAGGAAATGCGGAGAACCCCTTTATTGCCATCGCTCCCGGGTCCACTCTGGCCCGGAGCAGTAGTATCTGATAGGGTGCTATCATTGGGTCAAATAGAACTAAACATTATACTTATGCTAAATGGAATTGTTTGAAATAGAACTGCTTATATATATAAATGGATTTGGTATTAAATAACCTACAATAGTTGAAATTACATAAAGCCAAACGTAACCAAAATGATTTAATTCAGGATTAAATGACCCGAAAAGGGTTGATACGTCGTAAAATAAAAAATACTTCAAGATCTGTCTTCCCTCTCACTTTTCATGACAGGTTGTTTCTCTTTGTCTAGTAAATGTAAAGTAAATTAAAGTCGACGACCGTAGTCGAGGGTGACCCGAAGGCTCCCTTTTCAATAGCTACTACAGCAAGGTATAGGGGAAGGTGCTACTCCATTCCCTGGGTTGCTCCACTTTACCTTGATCCTTACCTTATAATGCTGAGTGTTAAGCAAGGCGGCATCAAGTACCATTTTTTGAATCTTTGGTATGACTCGACCGGGGATTGAACCCTGGTGTCACAGACCATTAGCGAACACTCTACTCATTAGGCCAATGAGTCGACTCAAATTTCATGCTCTGTTTCGATCTTCCTGATGACTATTTAAAAAGTGTTGTAGCGAATAAACTTTGGTATTAACGAACCATGGCGCAATTTTTTTGTTCGTCACTTTTTCTTTCAACAAGATTATCACGAGGTTCGACTGACACTTAGGATGTAGAAGTTGTACAAAGGTCTATTGAGACTGTATCAGCACAAACTTCCATTTGAACGCCGTAGCGCTACAGACTTGTATTTGTGCCGTGTCATGTTACAACTGTCTATTTAGTGTGTAACGTTACACCGAGAGAAAATCCTACCATCGTTTTATTGACAAAAATACTGATGGAAGTTACAAAATATTTATTTAGGATTTTCTCGAAAAATATCCTTCGACGTGATTCATCCTCATCGAGTGCTTTTTTAGATGATATCTCTCTTTTTGAATCGACAAAGTCCTAGATTGCTAACAAAACATACTCTAAAAAAGAAAATGTGGTAATTGGAATGACTGTTTTAAAATAATAGCGACATAACCCTTTCACAATCAAATAATGGCAGAGTAGGCGACATATTTTCAGAAAATTATCCACATGTATAAAAATGGATTTGGCATTGAATAGCCGACAAAGCGTGATATGCAATAAACCCCAACATCCAACTTCTATTTCAAGAAATTAAGTTTAGCATGAGTACATCACTTCTATTTCAAGCAATTAAGTTTAGCATGAGTACACAATTTAATAGTCAAAACCATTTCTATTTCAAGCTATTCAGTTTAGTAAAATAGTTCTTATTCAAACAATTCAGTTTAACCTCAGTACAGTTTCAATGTCAAAAACTGTTCCATTTCAAACAAATCAGGTTCGCATAAGTCCACTGTTTATTTCTATTTGACAGATAGATTGGACCTTATCAAGAGCTACCATTCGGACCAGAATGGACCTGGGAGCGATGGCAATGAAGGGCTACTCCGCATTCCCCAAAGCTTCAGCATTACCGTAACCTCACCATCAGATTGTTTAATATCATATCCATGGCACTCATTGGGGTTGTTTTACCCCTCTGCAGAGAAGTAGTCAGTGTATTCTCCTGCCTCAGCAGACTGGGTAAACCAAAATAAAGGGATAACAAACAAGTCAATTATTCATATATATATATATATATATATATATAAATAATTCTCATATCATCATCATATCGTGCCGCTAGCACGGATATCCCTGACCCTTTCTCGCCACTTCTCCCTATCGTTCATTGCCTCTGGCTGGTCTTCAGGGCTACATCCCGTATCCTCACATAGCTGCTGAATGTATGTTCGAGCTGGTCGTCCTGCTTTTGCCCGGCCATATGTGGGGGTCCATATCACTTATATATATATATATATATATATATATATATATGTTATAATTTGATCAACAATTGTGCGTACAATAGCAGGAAAACAAAAAAGCCCTTATTCTTAACTCTGTTTTGCAAAACAACGTTTACTCAATCCTATATTAACAAGTAAGTAAAGTTAGCGACCATCGTCGAGGGTGACCCGAAGGCTCCCTTTTCGATAGCTACTACACCAAGGTGTAGGGGAGGGCGCTACTCCATTCCCAGGATTGCTCCACTTTACCCTTGAACCGTACCTTATAATGCTGAGTGTTAAGCAAGGTGGTATCAAGTACCATTTTTAAAGTCTTTGGTATGACTCGACCTGGGATTGAACCCAGGTCTCCCGGGCCATTGGCGAACACTCTAACCGCTGGGCCAATGTCAAATTTCTAAATATTCACAGTGAATTAGTTAACGAAATGCCAATAAGAAAATGCTTTACAATGAGTTATCAAGATTTTTATCTAGTTTGTTTTTGAAAACTTTCATGAAACCATAATGTCCTTCTACGAAAATTGCTTTGCTACTTATCCGTTAACAGTTTATTTACTGCTAAATTTAAAAAAAAAATCCTCTAAGTATACGAATTCAGTACTTTTTGCAAGGAGTTGTAAAATTCCAAAGAAACTCTACTTCAAATATCATTGAAATTTTAAATATTTATAGTATCAAAAACTACGTTCGCGAATGAATAGTAAAACGGAGCCCGGAGATACAAACGACACAATTGATACAAATGATGAGAGAAGAAACATATCCTCGCTTAATGTAGTTATTTACAAAGCTTAGATTAGTTCAACAAGTCAGAATCATAGAGTGGTCTGTAGGAATCAAACTTACTTGCACGGTTCTGCTAGACCAGCTAGTTTACAATTTGCAATGCCTGGCACCTTGCATCTCACGAAGGTAGACACCAGAATCAATATTAATCACAAGAGAAAGAACGAATGCTCACCTAATGTAAAATTCATACCACTGACAGTTAATGGTCGGAAGTGAGACATTTGCTGGTGAGAAAACTTTCTTAACGACTCATAAATATTTTTTCTTCATCAGTTTTGAATCAATTTTACCTTCTCCGTGGACAATTGAGAGGCTGAAATTAAATGCGATTGACACATTTTAATGACAAATGTCGACAGATCTGTTTATTGTGGGTCTCGCTAATCATTGTTAGTGTGTTCGATCCTAACATTAGGCGTATTCTGTATATGACACTGGTCAACATCTGATGGCGAGGCTCTAGTTCTGAGGAATTTGAGGAGTACTAAATCATTGGCATTACTCCTGGATAGATAGGAATACTTGATATTATACAAACAACACAAAAAAAAAGTCTTTAGCAATATCCATACAAAAAAAATGTGAGTATTAATGAATAATGAACACGATTCCCTAACGTCTAGGTATGAAATAACCCTAGATAGGTCACCATGCAGTTAAAATCGATTAATCAAGATTAGAGAAATTAGGATTAACTACTTTACTAGAAAGAAGAATGCAAGAGGATTTCATTGAAACTTTCTAGATTATTAATGCTATTTCTAACTACATTTTTTTAATATCGTTCCTCTAAGTGAAAATTTACTATCAAGTCAACTTACAAAAGTAAAGTCTATAAACCAATTGGATTTTTTTCTGCTAATAAAGTGATACGAGGATCATTAAATAAGTTTCCAGAATTTTTTCGTATGGGCACTTTTATTGAGAGTACACACATGAAACTCTAGTCCCCTTCGAAGTAATCTCCTCCGGTTGCAATGCACTTGTTGCACCGTTCCAACAACTTCTGGAAGGACCCATGGAAGTCCTCTTGTGTGAGCGTGTCAATGACCTCTGTCACAGTCTCTTTCATCTCCTCAATTGTCTCATAACGACAGCCTCTCAGCTTTGGGAATAACAAGAAGTCACAGGGAGCAAGGTCTGAACTATAGGGAGGGCGAGGAACTATCTTGATGCCCATCTTGGTCAAATAGTCTGTGACAAGGATGGAGTTGTGGACTGGTGCATTTTCCCGGTGGAAATGCCACTGACCCGATTTGAAGAGTGCTGGCCTCTTCCCTAGGAATCTCTTCCTAAACTCCCTTAAAACCTCAACATACTAACCCTAACCCTAACCCTTTGGCCAATCAAATTTGGTCTATTGGCTTCCCACACCTTTCATCATCCCTCACAGACTGTTAGCCTTCCTTGAATCTCTCATGCCACTCAAAAACTGATGCTCGATTCATGCAAGATGCTCCAAAAGTAGTCTGAAGCATTCCATACGTTTCTGTGGCATTTTTACCAAGTTTAAAACAGAATTTTATTGCATATCGTTCTTCTAAAGTGTCCTCACGTTCAGATTGCATTTTAAAAATTCACCAGCTATGACAATGAGGCTTTAGTAGGTTGTATTCCAATTGCTGGTGTAGCTGTTCATTTGAACCTAAAATCATAAATATTGGTCAGTCATCTCATGCGATGTATAACAATAACATTCTGAATTTTCAAGAGTCTACGACAATCTTCATGCCTGTACAAAAATAGTCTTGAAACTTATTGAAGGCACCACGAACATTTTTTGGAACAAATTGCCTAATCAGGTCAAAAATAGCAATGCTGTATGGAAAGAATTTCAAGATTACATTGGATGATTTCAGAAAAAAATGGTTACAAAAAAATAAGTGGAAATTTTGGGGAACTATCTGATGAATTCTTTTAAAGAATTTCATCTGTAGATAGATATTGTATTCATATTAGGTACTTTTAAATATTATCAAAGGTTGATAATAGAAAATAGAAAAAAGGGAAGATGAAAAAATAGTTAAAAGGGAAGATGAGAAAATATTAGAAAGGGGAGATGCTCAAGGAAGCATGATAATTAAATGATAATAAGCAATCAACTATTGAATAATGATATGTTCGAAGTTTTTTGGGCTTGTTTTTCGCAATAGCTTTTGGCAGTAGATCCTCAAATCATCATCATCATCATCATCATGTCGTGCCGCCAGCACGGATATCCCTGACCCGCTCTTGCTACTCCTCCCTATCGTTCATTGCTTTTGGAAGGTCTTCTGGGCTATATCCCGTATCCTCACACAGCTGCTCTATGTATGCTCGAGCTGGCCGTCCTGCTTTTGTTCGACCATAGGAGGGGTCCATAGGAGTACATCACTTATGAGCTTGTCCCTGCTTCTCCAGGATTGTCCTGCATGTTTGGTTTGTCTAACTTGGATAGTTTTCGTGATGGGAGGCAGGTGGCCGTATAGTTAGTGCTTTGTTGGGTGCTGCCTCCATGACTTGTTCAATATCGCTCGCAGCATTTTTGTGTCATTGCCGACTATCTTTTTCTCCAGCCGTTTAATTAGTGTCCAAGTAGTGCACCCATATCGCAGTATTGATACGACCACCGCTTGGAAGAAACTGCCTTTCATTTTATCGGTCAGGTTTAACTTCCATATGATCGATAGCTTATCGATAGCTGTCCACGCCCTCGTTAGCCGCGTGTCGATGTCTTTTTCTGTTGATGAGACACTGCTTCCTAGGTAGGGTTATGAATCGGATGGTATTTATGGTAATCCATGGGACGGGCGTTATGGACTTTGCAATAGCCCAACATCGTTTCTAACGCATTGAAACCATAATTGAGTTCTGGTCACGGTTACCTGATCGTAATCTTCTGATTAGCACCGATAAGATGATCGAAAAGCTGCTATTTCATGAGTTGACGCTTGTAGATTACCGTCCAGGATATGACTTGTCACTCACATCGTTTTTACCCTTGTTGAAACATATGACCTACTGTCTATGTGTGCTCATATTCGACGTTTTATCTTATAATACTTCTGTAACCTTAATGAATGTTAATGGATAAATATTTTTCAAATCTGGTAATCTATTGACACAAATTCTTATCGTTATCGAGTGTAGTTCCCTGAGGCGAGGGTGTTAAAGTGCTTGGCTGCGACATTGTCGGAAGTGAGTTCAAACCCCAGTCAAGCAATTACTTTCAATTTTGGAATAAAATCCTTGGAAAATACATGTACCCTCTTATCCTTCCCGTGAAATAGTATCAATGACGTTCTTCTATAAGGATGCCTTTAGCATTAAATAACCCATGAAGATTGATATGCTATTAAACAAAGAAACCAAATCAAACCTGTATCGAACGCAGACATCATTTTGCTGAACAATTTACTTGGCCTTAGCTGGGCCGTCTGGCATTCGTACCGGATAGGGTATCGAAATCAATGGCAGATTCGAGGCCGAAAGGACTCCAATCTCGGCTGGACCAACTTCGGGTGGGCGAGCTGCAACATTGACACCATTGTCCCCTATGTATAGCAGTAGACATGGCTGTCTAGTTTAACCCGGCATCCGTGCCTGGACCCAAATTTGGGTCCAAGAAACAGCTTGGCTCATTAAACTCACATTGCACTTAGTGGGTAAATAAGCAGTATAGACCAGCAGGGTTTTGAGTTTCGGCTTTTGCTAGACCTTCCCCTCTCCTAAATCCCCACTAAAATTGGCCTTCGGGTCATTGACCTTGTGTCAAGTCCTGTTTGGTCGGAGGCAGTGACAAATAACTCATTTTGCTAACCATCCATTCAGTTGTGATAAAAAAAAAGCTAGAAAAACTGAGTCATTGATAGAAATATTCAATCACTACTGCCAGACAACGACCATCCGCCTTTGACATCGTTTGTCAAGAAAAGAGAATATGAGCAACTATTTTGGAGATATCTTCGTACATTATAAAATTTCCAAAGTGAATGTACGAACTACAAATCGGACGATATTTAAACCATTGTGAAAGCAGTAAAGATCCATTTACATGAAATATGCGGTGCTTCTGGTAACAGCCATGATAGCCATAATACTGAACACATCCGTATACAATGTTACAAACAACATACGACAGTAGACAGACATAAAGGGGAAAGGTGTAATAAAATAAAAAGGCAAAAACCTCAGAGAAATTCAATGTGTAATGAATAACATGAAGGCATTGGTCTGATGTAGCGGGTAAAAAGAAGAGCATACGAATCTATAAATGAAACAAGATAGACATATCAGATTTGTAAGTTTGGTTCAATGTAACAGTGCAAACTTCGATAGAACATGGGATATCGCAAAGTGTCACCTTCTTCGGAACCAAAGAAATTGTCCTTGCGCACAGGTCTTTCTTTCCAGATTTTTTTAACTGTATAAAGTCACTCCCGTGGAATTTCTGGGGCACGTGATCTAGGGTAATGAGACGAAGGAGTATTACCACGAAGAAAAAAATTTGGTTTCAGGACATAAAAGCATCCATCGTGAGCAAATACACCAAATTTTGAAGTTCAGCAATCAGCCAAGAAATCATAACAATGGATGGGCTGATTATGGGCTGCATGCTGCTTGAGCAGACATATATATATATATATATATATATATATATATATATATATATATATGATTTGCACCACATACACATATATACGCATGTATATATATATATATATATATATATGAATATACCAACATTTCTGCACAGGCAGGATGTGACACAAATCAAATTCTCAAAAGTCTTTAACCAGTTTTAATTCATTGTTTTCCTTTTCCTAAATTGGTTGCTTAATCATGGCTAAAGAAACTAGTCTTCCCTACTTTTTATGTATAGCTGGAGTGAGAATAATTAGATACATACTTTTTCCAAGGGTATTAGTGCTATATGATATATATATATATATATATATATAGAGAGAGAGAGAGAAAGAAAGAGAGAAAGAGGCTCAGTCCACTTAATGAATACTGTATAGTAGTCGAAAAAGTTAATTAATTGTGATAGCTAGTTAGTATATATATATATATATATATATATATATATAGGTATTATTTGGTCCAGTTAAACCAGAGTTGGGAGTAATTCCTTCAGGACAAGAAAATCATTCAAAGGCTGAACATTTAAATTTTCCTGGTAGAAAGCTCAATGTAACTAATATTACAGAGCAATACTTTCTTTAAAGAAAAAAACCAAAGACCGGTTATTTTAGGATTATCAGTTTATTTCTATCCTGTGTTGTGTTTCTGATGTAAACCAAAAACACGAAGAAGTCCTGTTATACTTTTCTTCGTGTTTTTGGTTTACATCAGAAACTCAAAACAGGATGGAAAGAAACTTATAATCCTAAAGTAACCGGTCTTTGATTTTTTCTTTAAAGATATATATATATATATATATAAGAACATAGAATAAGAATATAGATAATATGATTCGTTCGTTTCGTTTTTGGAATGGCATCATTAGAAATTTATTGCACTATAAATATAGTGTATCAGATTTCTGGTGATCCAATCATATAGCGGATAATCCCAATCAGATTTTCGCTGCTGTTTTCTTTCTTCCTCTTTTCATCAGACATCATCCTATACCTTATTTATATGTATTTCAAAATAAATAGGACCACTAAGAGATTTATATCGTTTTAAGAATAATTTATTTCGTTCTTACATTCGTGTATGTTTTCAACTTGTTGCTTTCGTCAAAAAACATTAAGTAATTTACTCGGTTTTTTGCTTGGATGATGCACATGGCCATAAAAAAAGGATAAAAATGAGTCATAAGTTGTTATCTAGTTATATTGTTTTTCAATTTATTGTGGGGAAATCCGCGTCATTTATGCTTACTATATTGGACAGTGATGTTGCAGAGAGCAAATTCGAACTCCAGTCGTGCTATTACGTTCACATTTGGTCGAATGCCATTGAGAAATGTATGAACCTCTCTCTCCCACCTGTGATTGCTTAGATAGTATCACTACTCTTCTTCCCCAAGGACAGCTTTGGTATTAAACAACCAACGAAGGTTGATGTAACATGAAACAATGAAACCTAACTATTTCATTATTGAAAACATTGTTATATATATATATATATATATATATATATGTGTGTGTGTGTGTGTGTGTGTGTGTGTGTGTGTGTGTGTGTGTGTGTGTGTGTTTTGAATTAAACATTTAACAAATTAAAAAAGCTTTTACCGTTAAATTTTAATCATTGTATATATATATGTATCTGTGGGGGTTCTTTGTGTGGGGGTTCTTGAAACACGTGCGGTGCATGGGAATCTTTATTTTTCATTCATAAAATTAATAATAATGATAACGTGCACTAAAACATACTGGTAGCGGCTTGGAATTTGATTGGCCTGGTTTCTTTGTTTAATGGCATATCAACTTCTGTGGTTTATTCTATGCCAAAGGTATTTTTGTAGAAGAATATTCTTAGCTGGAGGTAAAAAGTGGTTTACACCTTTCCCATGAGTATTTGTTACAAAATGAACATTATTGCGCGACTGGAGTTCGAACTTGATTACTACAATGTCACAGTCCGGCACGTTAGCCACTACGCCACAGGGACTTCTTCCCTTGGAATTAGCGTTGGCAATTTGTACTATATCAATGTCTGTGTATTTCTGTCTATTTTTGATGTGTTCCTGTGTATCTCAATTTGTTCCGGTCTACCTGCAGGTCAATCAATTTGGATATCTATTTATCAATGTCTATCAATCTATTCATATCCATATATATTTTAATCTGTTCTTACGTTCTCAATCTGTTGACTTCATTTTACTCTGCTTTTGGCTTCAGTTATCTAAATTGGGAGAGGTACAGAACAGGCTAACACGTCCTCATAGAATAAGATATAACTTAAAGGTTTCTACTGTAAAAATGGATCACGCACATAGACTCTATTTGTGTGGGTGTTTTGCTTTGTGCACCAACACTGTTTCTATATTGATAAATCATGATGAATATCTCATCATCATCATATCGCGCTGGTAGCACGGATATCCCTAACCCTCTCTCGCCACTTTTCCCTATCCTTCATCGCCTCAGGCAGGTCTTCTGGACAACATCCTGTATCCTCACATAGTTGCTGAATATATGTTCGTGCTGGTCGTCCTGCTTTTGCACGGCCATGTGTGGGGGTCCATAAGAGTACATCACTTATGAGTTCGTCCCTGCTTCTCCAGCTGTGTCCTGCATGTCTGGTTCGTCTAACTATCTAATTCGAATAAAATACAACTATTATTATTATTATTATTTACTTCTTGAGAGTTTTTCACATCAGCTAACGCTGATGGTCTTTCATGGAAGTTTGAGTGACAGCAAGTCTCCTCAGTACTCCAGAACATTTCTCCTTATTCTGGCCGTTCTCAATAATGTTGTTTTTTGGACGGTCTCCACTCGTCCTCTTATTTCCAAGTCCTCCAGTCCTTTTGATAATCCTTTATTGATTGTAACAAGAGCACCAGTCACAACTGGTATGAATGTCACTTTCATCTTACACAGTTTTTCGATTTCCATCAAGGTCGAGGTACTTAATCCTTTTCACTTTCTTTCAGTTTTAATCAGTGTACAGCCGGGACAACAATGTCCCCAATTCTGCAAGATCTCTTTCTTGTTGATAATTATTATCATCTCCCTTAGAGTTTTTTTTTACATCAGCGTTAGCTGACGGTCTTTCACTGAAGTTTGAGTGATACCAAGTCTCCTCAAGTGTCCAGGACTCTTCTCAGTATTCTGGCCGTTTTCAGTAATGTTGTCATTTGGATGGTCCCCAATCGTCCGCCAGCTTCCAAGTCCTCCAGTCCCTTGAATAATCCTTTAGTTACCGTACCAAAATCACCAATCACAATTGGTATAATTGTCATCAGCTTTTGTATGGCCATTTAAAGGGGTCCATGGGAGTATATCACAAATGAGCTCGTCCCTACTTCTCCAGCAGTGTTCTGCATGTCTGGTTCGTCTAACTTGGATAGTTTTCTTGATGGATGGTAGGTGGCCGTATAGCTGCTGCTTTGTCGGGTGTTGCCTCCAGGACTGGTTCAATATTGCTCGCAGCATTCTTGTGTAGTTGCCGAGAAGCTTTTTCTCCGGCCGTTTTGTTAGTGTCCATGTAGTGCAGCCATACAGAAGTATCAACACGACTGCTGCATGGAAGAAACTGCGTTTCATTTTATCGGTCAGGTCTGACTTCCATATGACCAGTAATCTATTGATAGCTGTCCATGCCTTTGTTAGTTGCGTGTCGATGCCTGTGTCAGTCGATGAGACCCTGCTTCCTAGGTAGGTGAACTTGTCTACTAGTTTCAGAGAGCTACAAGAAAAAGAAACTAGATAGCAATACTTAAAACAAATTAACGGTATACAAATAAATGATTAATACTAAATTGAGGTGTATATATTACCTAGTAAAACTCTAAACTATTTAACTGAGTGCAAACGGATAAATAGAAATTACTCGTGTTAAATACTAACGCTTGAAACCATTTAACATTAAGCAAATAGAATTATTAGGGTTAGATAGCAATACTTGAAACCATTTAACCGAAAGCAAATAGAATTATTTGGGTTAGATAGCAATACTTGAAACCATTTAACCGAAAGCAAATTGAATTATTAGGGTTAGATAGCAATACATGAAACCATTTAACCGAAAGCAAATAGAATTATTAGGGTTAGATAGCAATACATGAAACCATTTAACCGAAAGCAAATTGAATTATTAGGGTTAGATAGCAATACATGAAACCATTTAACCGAAAGCAAATAGAATTATTTGGGTTAGATAGCAATACTTGAAACCATTTAACCGAAAGCAAATAGAATTATTAGGGTTAGATAGCAATACTTGAAACCATTTAACCGAAAGCAAATAGAATTATTAGGGTTAGATAGCAATACTTGAAACCATTTAACCGAAAGCAAATAGAATTATTAGGGTTAGATAGCAATACTTGAAACCATTTAACCGAAAGCAAATAGAACTATTAGGGTTAGATAGCAATACTTGAAACCATTTAACTGTGAGAAAATGAATAAGCCCTGGTTCATAAAAAATTGTTACCAACAAACTATTCGCTTTTAGGTCCTATGTATTTAATAGACGTATTTATGAACATGATTTGTCAATAATTAACAAAGGAGGATAAACCATAAAACGCAACCAAGTAACCAACATTAAGAGCGAATATGTGAGAGAAAGCTTTTGATTCGTCAATAATTACATAAAAGAAGAAAAAGTATTTCACAAAGAGATATGAAAAGCGAAAGAAATACACAAAATTAGGAACCAGTTGTTTTACATAGTTTAAAAAACAAATACTGCATATTATCCAATGTTTACATGACGGAACAACTTATGCGTTTGAAAAACAAGCAAAATAATAACCTTGAATATATATATATATATATATATATATATATATATATATATATATATATATATATTGCGTGTGTGTCTATTATGTGTGTGTGTGTATGTGTGTGTTTGGGAGAGAGAGAGAGAGAGAGAGAGAGAGAGAGAAAAGGAAAGAGAGAGAGAGAATATAGTTTGATCTTTATAAAGAATTTGCCCTTTAGCAGTAAGAAAAAAGCAAGAAGAATAATTGTCCTAATTTTGTTCTAAAAATGGGCCCGAAGAAACATTTGTGCATTGCAAAATAAAATGAAAAAGAAAATGAAAAATTCACTTTTAAGTGAAAAAGGACATTACTTTCTTTGATTGGACATACACATACACACACACACGAAGATGTATATATATGCACATATACATATAACATGGGTGTATATATATATATATATATATATATATATATATATATATATTTATATATTTATATATTTGTATGTATACACGGGAGTATGAATAAATTTAAGTGTCATAACTTAAAAGTAAGATTACAATTTTTTTTATGGTTTAATGTATTTTTATTATATATATATATATATATATATATATATATATATATATATATATATATATATATATCCGTATTGTCCATCACTCCCTCCAGCTATGGGTAAATAGTAGGGCAGACTAGGTTCTTCAGCCTTGGTGAGGCAACTACTCTAGTAGAAGGAAAACTCTGAATTGAAACCTGCTAAACTCCGCTTTAAAAAATTGACCTTGTGTCATATCCTGTCCGAGCGGAGGGGTTGGGTAAATAGGATCACTGTTGGCAGTTCTTGTCGATTGAATCTCGTTTATGCATAAATGTGACGAATGTAAGTATCTGATTGTCAATCAACACTGGTGTGTTCTCCTGGGGTAGCAAACAAAAGAATGTCGCATATGAGTTTGTTCCTGCTTAACCAACGATACTGAGCACGTCTTGTTCGTCTTGGATGGTTTGTGAGATGGGAGATAAGATGCTGTACAGCTGCTATTTTATGTGGTGCTACTTCCAAGATTCGCTCAGAATTGTAGAGAGTAATTATGTGTGGCCTCCATGTACCTTTTTTCAACCCTTCGTTAAATTCTAAGTAGTGCAACCTTACAGTAGAACTGATACGGCCAAAACACGAAATAATTTCCATTTTATTCGATCAGAGATATTAGATTTTTATATGCCTTACAACCTATCAATAGCAATTCTCTCTCTCTCTCTCTCTCTCTCTCTCTCTCTGACGCACACACACACACACACACACACACACACACCTACGTGGTGACATTTGAAGTCTCAAACCTATACGGAAATATCCCTCATGAATTAGGAAAACAGACCATCTCATTTTGGATATAAAAAACCCATAAACATTACACCCAAGATTTAACAAAAAATATTATCACTGATCGTGTAGAACTAATCCTTAATATATGTACAGAGGAATTAATATTGTGAATTGAATTACCATGACCAGAAAATCCGCCGAACACCTACGCATGATATACAGGAACACTGGACAGCTATTTCGACCTTATAAGGTCTCATCGGCAGAGTTTACGGTCATCCCAACCACTGGAGATCGAACCAGCGACTACAGATTGCAATGCCAAAACTCTACAACTGAGCCACTAGTTCATATCGCACATAGAGTAACGCCAAATCAACTCGTCATCGTAACTGCGCGGCCAGATATTAACCCTTAATAATAGCTCTATCCAATTCGACAATATAGATTATATCCAAACTCGAGGAACATCTATGAAAACTAAAAGGGCACCAACGTAAACCACCCTAAACTTAGGCAAAGGAAAATCT
Organism: Sepioteuthis lessoniana; assembly: GCA_963585895.1. Lineage (NCBI taxonomy): Eukaryota > Metazoa > Mollusca > Cephalopoda > Myopsida > Loliginidae > Sepioteuthis > Sepioteuthis lessoniana. The sequence continues at coordinate 129,723 of CAUZXS010005659.1, read as the reverse complement.
ATATGATATCATAGAAAAAACGCAACAGACATTTAAAAACAGAATTCATTAGATGACGGAAAAGATATCTAGATGACTGTTTCATATTTTGGAAATTTCCAATGAAGCAACATTAACGATTTGCTTAACTTACCCCCAAACCATCTCCATAAAATAAGATTCAGCATGGAACACAACTTTAAAGAACTACCGTTTTTAGATACCATCATTAATAATCAAAATGGCTAAATTATTACAAATATTAACCTCAAAACGACACGTACCCAACACTACCTCCGTTTCAAAAATCCTCACCCCAAAAACTACATAAAATCCATTCTTACACCTTAGTACGTAGAGTATGCACTATAGTCATAAAAAAAAAGCTTCCAACAAAGTCGCCTTGAAGAATAACGTGTAACCCTTCACCAAAGGGGATATCAAGTAAAACTAATATATAATGAATTCGAATTGGCAGAAAAGATCGCATTAAAAGAAGTACGATCCCCGCAAAACATAGCAATGGCTACCCTTAGCATACATCTCAACAAACAACAAAAACAACCAGGAACTATTCACAGAAATAACAAACAAATTCCAGAACAATTTACAAACAATAATATTATTAAAAACATACTCAACATCATGTCACGCTGCTAGCACGGATCTCCCTGGCCCTCTTTCACCACCCGTCTCTATCGTCCATCGCTCCCAGGAGGTCTTCAAGGTTATATGCAGTATCGACGCAGAACTGTTGTATATAGGTTCTAACTGGTCGTCCAGCCTTTGCTCGTCCATGAAAAGGGGTTTGCAGGAGTACGAGGATCATTAAATAAGGTTCCAGACTTTTTTCCTATGGACACTTTTATTGATAGTACACACATGAAACTCTAATCCCCTTCGAAGTAAACCCCTTCGGCTGCAACGCACTTGTTGTACCGTTCCAACAACTTCTGCAAGGATCCATAGAAGTCCTCTTGTGTGAACGTGTCAATGACCTTCGTCACAGCCTCTTTCATCCCCTCCATTGTCTCATAACGACAGCCTCTGAGCTTAGGGAATAACCAAAAGTCACAGGAAGCAATATCCGGACTACAGGGAGGCCGAGCAACTGTCTTGATGCCCATCTTGGTCAAATAGTCTGTAACAAGGATGGAGTTGTGGACTGGTGCGTTGTCCTGCTGGAAATACCACAGATCCGATTTCAAGAGTGATGGCATCTTCCCTAGGAATCTCTTCCTGAACTCCCTTAAAACCTCAACATAGTAACCCTAACCCTAAGCCTAACCATTTAGCCAATCAACTCTGGTCTCTTGACTTCCTTACTCCTACCAAACATCTCATCATTCCTCACAGACTTCCTGCCTTCCTTGAATCTCTTATGCTACTCAAAAACTGATGCTCAATTAATGCAAGCTGCCCCAAAAGCAGTCTGAAGCATTCCATACGTTTCTATGGCATATTTTCCAAGTTTAAAACAGTTTTATTGCATATCGTTCTTCTAAAGTGTCCTCAAGTCCAGATTGCATTTTTGAAATTCACCAGCTGTGACAACCACGGTTTTTAAGGGTGTATTCCAATTGCTGCTGTAGCTGTTCATTTGAACCTGAAATCATACAAATTGCTCAGTCATCTCATAAGACGTAGAGCAATAACAGACTGAATATTCAAGAGTCTACGACGATTTTAAATGCCTGTACAAAAAAAGTCTGGAAACTTATTGAAGGCACCATGTACATCGCTTATGATTTCGTCCTTACTTCTCTAGCAGTGTCCCGCATGTCTTTTTTGTCTAACTTGGATAGTTTTCGTGATGAATGGGAGATATTTGTACAGCTGCTGTTTTTTGGGTTGTTGCCTCCAGGACTTGTTCAATATAGCTTGCAGCATTCTTGTGTAATTGACTTCAAGCTTTTTCTCCATACGTTTAGTTAGTGTCCCTGTTGTGCATCGACACGACTGCTGCTTGGAAATAACTGCGATTTATTTTATCGGTCAGGTCTGACTTCCATATAACCGATAGCCTATCGATAGCAGTACATGCCTTTGCTAGTCGTGCGTTGATGTCTTTCTCGGTTAATGAGACACTGTTTCCGTGGTTGGTGAAATTCTTCACTAATTTCAAAGGCCCACGCTTTAGTGTGGAGACGTCGCTTCTTTTATTAAAACACAACTTAAAAAAAACATTATAACTTTATCTAAATTTGGGGAACACATAGAGTCTGAAAATTTAAAAATTAAATA
>CAUZXS010005659.1:120000-122500 GCA_963585895.1 Sepioteuthis lessoniana | reverse complement strand
CACACAATCCTCAAAGATGGAGAATCCTCTTCTTTTTTTGTCACATTGTCTGTCGATGACATCTTTTTAAAAGTAAAAGCATCGTCATCAATTTCCATGCTTATATTTATTGGTTTCTCTTTCGTTAATTTAAAGAAGGTTCTAGAGAATCAAGCGACCGGAGCTGTATCTCAAAAACTCAAGGGGGGTGTCCTCGTGGTATAATGGTTAAAGCGATGGACTGCGGAATCGTAGTAAGCGAGTTTGTACTCCAGTCGCGCTATTACGTTCACTTTCGGGCAAATACCCTTGGGAAAGGTATGAACCGCCTTATCCTCCCAGCTATGGGTTAAGTAGTACCATTAATGTTTTTTCTAGGAGAATGGCTTTGGCATTAAATTACCTACAAAGGTTGATATGCCATTAAACCAAACAAAAAGAAAAGAAAAAAGTCAAAAACTCAATAGATTTTATAGGCATGATACATTAGGATGGATTCTGGTTTGTACATATACCATTTGGTAAGTCAGTAAAGTTGGCAACCTTAGTCGAGGGTGACCCGAAGGCTCACTTTTCAATAGCTACTACACCAAGGTGTAGGGTAGGGCGCTACACCATTCCCTGGATTGCTCCACTTTACCCTTGATCTGTACCTTATAGAGCTGAGTGTTAAGCAAGGCGGCATCAAGTACCATTTTTTAGTCTTTGGTATGAATCGACCAGGGATTGAACCCCGGTCTCCAAGACCATTGGCGAAATTCCCAGTCGATCACTTTTGACATCTAGTCATGCCTACTCTTATACTCCTTCTGTGAATTCGTTTAATTAATCTATATAGGCTATGGCCTAATTATTATTCTATATAGCCTAATAGCCAAATAATTAGGCTATAGCCTAATATTTTGTTGTATATTATCGTTTTTTGCTTCCATTTTTTTACTCATTGAGAGTTTTCACATCAGTTTTAGCTGATGGTTTTTCACAGGAGTTTAATTAGTGAATCAGCGTTTGTTGTATAATTAAACGGACAACTTTTTCTTGTTATACAAATTTTACCTAGGTTTTTGTATTTTGCACTTTTAAACACCCATCATTGATTTAACATCACTAATATCACCCCTCATAGCCCTGATGATGGTTCAGCAGAACCGAAACGCAATAGTGTCGACATTGCTTCTCGATAAATTTGTCCTACTTGGATTACCTTGTTATCAATGTTTCTTTATATATATATATATATATATATATATATATATATATATATATATAAAACATAATTCGACATTAAATAACCATCAAGGGTTGATATGCTATTTTACCAAATACCCTAACCTATCTTTTGAGCGCTGCACTCAAAGAAATATTTCCTATCGTATGTTGGTCCAAGGTGCCAGAGTTGGATGTTGGTGAAATGGTGGTAGAATCAAAACCTTCTTTGAGTAACTCATGACTGTTTTACCTTGTTACCGATAGCAACTGAATGGTAATCTAGAGTATACTAAACTCTTTAGTTTTGGTAAGGCAACAAACTTCAGAAAATAAAGAAAAAACTGTGTTCAAAACAAGAAGGCGTAAAGCTAGTATGTCGACAATAAGAAAGACCACTGGCAATAAAACAACTTCACTATTACATAGTTTATCTGTTATGCCCTCAGGACCTTAAGATATTTCTTTTTAACTCTTTCACAGTTTTGAGTTCCACAGGTAATTCTAAAACATTCCTTGGACACATTTGAGAGCCATGTGTGGCTCTTAAACGATATTTAAAATCTGGTAAAAAAACTATAAACAGAATTCATCAATTTATTTTGAAGATTGAAAGAGTTAATAAAAGATAGAAAGATTTTGATGAAGGATAACAGCCTGTGAATGCATTGGTTTGGTAGGGTTTTATGGCGTATCAACCCTTGTAGGTTATTAAATGCCAAATCCTTTCATATATATATATTGAATATATATGATTTGGAAACACAGTTTGTTGAAAACATTTTTAAACAGTTAAATGGTTTCAATTATTGCTATCAAACATTAATAATACAATTCCATACTAATAATTGTTTTGGAAACAGTAAAGTGGTTACATGTATATATCATCATCATCATCTTGTCGTGCCATCAGCACGGATATCCCTGACCCTTTCTCGCCACCTCTCCCTATCGTTCATCGCTTTCGGCAGGTCCTCAACGCTATACCCCGTATCCTCACAGAGCTGGTGTATGCAGGTCGCCAGACGGCAATTACACCAGAATGCTTCGACCATTATTGAACAAGTCCAGGAGGCAGCACCCCACAAAGCAGCAGCTGTACCGCCACCGACCACACATCACGAAAACTATCCAAACTAGACGAACCAGACATGCAGGACTCTGCTGGGGTAATAGGGACAAGCTCATAAGTGATGTACTCCTATGGACCCTTTCACATAGCCGAACATATATATACATTCAACGCTAATCATTCTACTCAACACAATTCATTCATTTGCACCCAGTCAAATGGTTCTAAGTATCGCTATGTTAT